>CAMTDV010000020.1:62082893-62092893 GCA_947069175.1 Scalesia atractyloides
AGGAATATAAGTAAATCACAACAATAGAAACAATCTAAGTTTAAGTCATGATGTGGTATGGCACAAGTTTAAATAAATAAATTAATTAATTTCATAACACAAGACACACCCCAAAACGTGTAATTTAAAAGGGGAATTGTAAGATTCACTCACAGTGGGTGCGTTCGGTTGATGACGTTGAATGCACGCGATGTGGTTTTAACCACGAGTGAGATTTAACCTAGATAAATCGCATTATGGTTTGGTAAGTAAACGGATTTTATTAAACTATTTTAATAGGATTGTTGGGTGTATTTTTGTGAGTTTGAGGCTATTTTCTAACCTTAAAAATGTTAATTTTAAATATTTATAATTGATTTTTAATTAAAATAATTAAATAAAAATAATAAAAAAATATTTTATTTTTTTGCTACAGTTGACTTTGACCTGTTGACTTTGACTGGCGTTGACCGGTTCGAGGCATATTGTTGTGCGCTGGGTGAGGCTCGAACCCGAGACCTCCCGTACGCGTGCACGCAGCTCTACCAACTGAGCTACGTGTCTAACCCGTTATATATCCGATTTTAATTACATATATACATTAATTACAATTAAACAGAAATCCTTTTTATTTTAAAAACAGTTTAAACGACACGGTCATGCACTCCACAGGTCTCGAACCCGGGACCTGTGGTTTAATCCAACACACAGTCCACCGCTGGACTGTGTGTTCAACATGTTATATCATTCGATTTTTATTATACTTAAGTACTAATTATTTATTTCCTTTTCTGCCTTAATTAAAAAGAAGAGATAATTGTCCGAGTCAGTGCTGAAGACCGGACTCGAACTCGTGACCTGCGATATAAACAAACACACAGTCCACCGCTGGACTGTGTGTCTAACTTGGTTATTATTCCGGTTATCAATATACTTAACATATATCTAAGGCGACTCCGGTTCAGTAAACAAAAAAATGGTTTTTATTAAGGCAGCGTGTGTGAGACCGGAATCGAACTCGAGACGTTTGCGTTATATGTGCACACAGTCCACCGCTGGACTGTGTGTCTAACCCGATTAATTTCATGATTTATATTATACTTATATGATAACAAAACATCGTCTTCTTCACTGAAAAATAACCAGAAATCGGAAAATCGGCTGGTTCAAAGTTTTATCGATTTATTAGTGTTTTACAGTTGATTAAGGTGAGATAATTGTGAAAAAGGAAAAGAAATTTGGCGGAGAATTATACCGACTGGATCCTCTGTTTTCCGGCAGAACTCCGGCGACAGAATTCAACTCCGGCGACAGGTTCCTTATAGCAGCTAGTCTCCGGAAAGCTTGGAAAGAGTATGGGTATCTCCGGTATAAGCTTCAGAGGTTCAGAAAAGCTCGGCAATGGGGAAACCGGTTTTCCGGCGACGAACAGGTTTATTCCGCCGAGTGGAATTACGCCGAGAAAAGGTGTGATTTTTGAGCGAAAGTGTTTGTCGTCGGTTGTGGGTCAATTTACAGGAGAAAAACGAGATGTATTTGGTCTGATTTCGGACTGTGTTCGTTATTTAAATTTTCCGGCGGTTTTGATTTTGGTCGCGGACTTCAAACATCGGTTATAACTGATATCTGGTTAATGGTTTACGTTATAACGTAAATTTGTAGTTAAGACTCGCGAGAATTCCGGGATTCCGACGACTGAACCGTTTGGGCGCCGGTTTTGAATTTGTAACGACACTTTATCAATTAAATGATTTTATTATACAACAAACAAAGTCCGCGGCGCAGTGGTTTATGTGTGTGAGTTAAGTTTGCTGAACTGACTCGGTACAGACCTGGGTTCGAAACCCGGCAGAGGTAATATATTTTTATTTTGCGATTTTTGACAGTTTTTCAAAAACTAAATATATATTCCCGTATAATAATTGATTACGGATCGTTTAAAAATATTTTGGGCATTTAATTCGCAACGAAAATTTTGACTGACTGTTCGGTTGATAAACGGAGCGGGTTTGGTAAATCCGTTTTTGACGGATGTTACAGTATCCCCTGCTTTTTAGAAATTTCGTCCCGAAATTTAAATAATGATATATTTTGACTAAAAGGATGATGATGTTTTGTTTGACAATTGTATGCTTAGCAAAATAAAGGCTTAAGTTTTTTTTTTTTGTTCGAGGCGGTAACGTTCCTTGTAAGGGTTAAGTACCCTATTCAGGAATCGCTTTTTGTTGCCTACTGTATGAATATTGATAAACAGGAATGATTCGCTAAAAATGATATCATGCATAAGAGTTTAGGTACGTTTGGGAAAATATGGTTATATCCTAAGGCAAAACTTCTAACACTACAATCTACATGGAACATAAATAAAAACACAACATCTGATATTTGAACATAAGTAAGCACAACAGCTAATATTCAAACATGAATGAACACATCAGCAAATATTTGAACATGAATAAACACATCAGCAAATATTTGATCATGAATAAACACAACAGCAGATATTTGAACATAAGTAAACACAACAGCTAATATCCGAACATGAATAAACACATCAGCAAATATTTGAACATGAATAAACACATCAGCAAATATTTGAACATGAATAAACACATCAGCAAATATTTGAATCCACATTCTGATAGCATATATGTTTGAATGATGGAAGTTCCTCTCTCGTTTGTTATGACGGAGAGGTTAGTTTATGTAGGAATGGATCACAATCCAATCTCTTTAAATAACATGATGATATAAATGTAACACAAATTCCAACCAAGGCAATACTAAATCCTACATGGAACTTCTCATAACCGCCTGATAATGCCTCTGATCCTTTGGCAAGAATACTTATATATAGGAAGTACCGGCGGCGTATCCACCATATTCTTGCCAAATTTTCATTAGTTTTATCCACAAGTTATGATTGGTTACCAAGAAACTAATAAACCTACATAGAACTTCTCATAACCGTCCGATAATGCCTCTGATCCTTTGACAAGAATACTTATATATAGGAAGTACCAGCGGCGTATCCACCATATTCTTGTCAAATTTTCATTGGTTTTATCAGTGAATTATGATTAGTCCTATAACTCTACAATCAATACAACAAACATAAAATACTGAAATGAAATATATCTGTGCGATCAAGGCTCAATCGAACGGAGCCGATCGTATTGCATGTACTGAAAATGAAATGGATGTGCGCTCAAGGCTCAATCAAACGGAGCCGAACGTATGGAATGTACTGAAATTGAAATTGTGTGCTCAAGGCTCAATCAAACGGAGCCGAGCGTATTTCATGTACTGAATATGAATAACTTAACCACACAAACAGCCTATGCATGGAACCTCTCATAACCGCCTGATAATACCTCCGATCATTTGACAAGAATACTTATATATAGGAAGTACCATCGGCGTATCCACCATATCCTTGTCAAATTTTCATTGACTTTATCCGTAAGTTATGGTTAGTTCGATGCGACTCTACTACAAACACCACAACCACAAGATACTGATAATGAAATTGTCTGTGCGCTCAAGGCTCAATCAAACGGAGCCGAACGTATTGAATGAAATTGTATGTGCGCTCAAGGCTCAATCAAACGGAGCCGAACGTATTGAATGTACTGAAATTGAACAACTTAATCTAAACAACCATCACACAATCAGCCTATGCATGGACCCTCTCATAACTGCCTGATAATGCCTCCGATCATTTGACAAGAATACTTATATATAGGAAGTGCCATCGGCGTATCCACCATATCCTTGTCAAATTTTCATTGACTTTATCCGTAAGTTATGGTTAGTTCGATGCGACTCTACTACAAACACCACAACCACAAGATACTGATAATGAAATTGTCTGTGCGCTCAAGGCTCAATCAAACGGAGCCGAACGTATTGCATGAACTGGAAATGTAAATTGAAATGTGCGCTCAAGGCTCAATCAAACGGAGCCGAACGTATTGCATGAACTGGAAATGTAAATTGAAATGTGCGCTCAAGGCTCAATCAAACGGAGCCGAGCGTATTGCATGTATTGAAATGTAAAATGAAATAACCGATCAAGGCTCAAACAAACGGAGCCGATCGTGCGGGCACGCCCTGATCAACCCATAATAAAATGGGGATCAAACTCAACCTCGATGGATGGGGAGCTACGGCCTCGGCAAAAGCATATACTGAAAACAATATATAATATATAATATACCATAATTTCTCTAACAGTCTACACATGTGATAAAGAAAAACATAAGACTAAACAATAGGAGTTGAATCTGGATCTTCGGCGAAGAGGACTAGCTGAGTATCTTCATCTGGGCCGTCATTATCTTCGACAGGATTGGCGTTGATATTGAAGACTCTTCCTCTTGCTGGTGGCATAGTGGTTGGGTTTTCTTGGTTTACTTGGTTAACTGGGTTTGATTGGGCTTGAGTGTTGATAACGTTAACCAATTGAGGGCATGTGTTTCTAAAGTGGGTAGGGTCGCCACAATTGAAGCAAGCTCGAGCATATGGGAACATGGGGTATTGGGGTTGGTGATAAGTTTGGGCCATGTTTTGAGTAGGGAAAGAGGTTTGGTCTTGAAAGGTGCGACAAACATTGCTCAAATGACCATAGCGTCCACAAGTTGTACATAGCCGGCAAGGTAAAGTAAGGGGATGGTGATAAAAACAGTTGTTGCATCGAGGGTGAGGTCCAAGATATGGTTTCTTATTTGGGTAAGCTGAGTTGGGTGCCACTTGGGTGATTGGGATAGCTTGGATGGGTATGGCGTGAAAAACTGGTTGATTTCGTTGAGTAGCAGCGAAAAGTCGCCTGACTCTTCTTCTCTTAGGATTGGGTTGAGAAGGGGATTCAGTTTGAGTGGAGTCGGAGGTTTCAGTCGATTCTTTATCCTTCCTCTTCTCCTCCTTGAAGTCTTTGTTTCGGATTCGGTTCTCGGTGAGCTCTGTTGCTAGCTCCATTGCTGCTTCCAAAGTTGCAGGCTTGGTACTTATTACAGGGTCTTGAATCTTTGACGGAAGACCACGAATGTAGTGCTCTATCAAACGGTAGAGGGGAGTAAACATGTTGGGAACCATTTGATGTAATTCGAGGAACCTTTTGTTGTAGGTGGTGTGGTCTCCTTCCATTTGCTTCAATGAATAAAATTCATCTTCTAGCTTCTTGATTTCGCTCCTTGGGCAAAATCGTCTGGTCATGATTTCCTTCAATTCGTTCCAAGTTAGGGTCATAGCATCTTCAACACCTCGTTTTGCCTTCTCTGTATTCCACCAAGTAAGTGCTATCCCATATAGTCGACCGGTAGCATAACGCACTTTGCGATCATCAGGGCAATCGCAATTTAGAAAAGTATTCTCCATTTCTTCAAACCAATGGAGGAGTGCGGTGACACCTTCAGTCCCTTTGTATTTCGGAGGGTCGCATGATTTAAAATGCTTGTAGGTGCATTTAGTGGTATTTGGGGAAGAGTTGAAAATGTTTTGGTTTGCTTGATTGACAGGATTATTGGTAAGTGCTTATTGAACTTGGATTACAATGTTGGGTATTACGGCAGCCATTTTTTGAGCGATTAAGGCGGCCATGCGTTCGCGGGCTTTTCTTGCTCTCGTCTTCCTACGGGCGAGGTTAGAAGACATCTACAATGAATACATGACAAGAGTATGAGTTGGATGCTTTTGGGATCATGGGTCGCATTAAGAATGAACATTCGTAAAATAATTATAGATAAATAAATTACTACATCCATTGGATGTCTTGGGCTTTGCTCGCTGTTAGGCCCTTCATGCCGCCATACTTTACCTGTGTAATCATGTGGGCCCCCATGAATACCGGTTTTTCATATGGTTCGCACGGTCTCTGCCTGGTTGCGTACACAAAAACCCGGAGAAAATCGAGAAATATGTATACAACGTGTGATATTCGGAATGTGTCCAGGTGTAGACACGGTGACACCTCAAAGTAGGGTTAGTTCGAACGACGTTTGGTGTGGCATGCTTTGGCCTAATAGGTCCTTCGTACTCTCATCGTTGGTCCCCAGGTAGGCAAACTGGTCCGTTATATTGGATTTATACGAATGCCAGCCTAGACAGGACGTTCCGACTACCGGTACTTGTACCCTTCCAGTTACTACATGCCCGTCGCAGAACTTACTTTGATGAGAGTCGAAAATTGCACAAAATCTTTGGATAACGAGAGTATGAAAATAAATTGAATACATGAACATCGATATATGTATAATGGATATGTATATATGTATAATGAATATGTATATAAGCATGTATGTTTGGCTGAAATGTAAACAAATATGAAACAAATAAATGCCACAAGTTTGTATGTAACCACCTAATCAATTAAAAATTTAGGCAGACTATAGTATAGGCTCTAAGGGTCTAATAACCTATCCTATATCCCTATAGTCATGGCTCTGATACCAATCTGTCACACCCCGACCCGCAGCGGATAAGGTGATCGGGGCATGATTGGGTTATCATCAAAGCTCATGACATTTATTAAACGTTTCATATTCATTAATACAAATTAAATGGAAATTTACAATAATGTTACAACATGATCTAACTAACAATCTAACTTCTTTGTTCTCTTCTAAGGCATATCCTATGTTATCCTTGCTTCAACCTGTTCACCTGTATCATGTGTAAAAAGGTTTTTGGATCAACATAATGTTGGCGAGTGAATCCTATGGAAAACATTTGAACAATTTATTTAAATTGATTATGAAATATGTGCACAACCAAACATGAGTAAAATTAGATGTAACTTGATCAACAATCATAAGATGTTAAATGAAACACTCATGAACAATAATGGAACAATTAAAGGCACGCGATGCTCAACTCGTCTCTCACGAGGAACTGAGGGGCCTAATGAATGAATTGCATAAACATGATAATATGAATAACACAACTACAAACAATATAAACTCAATGATACACACATGAACAATAATGAATTTGATGTGAAGCACGCGATGTTCTACTCGTCTCCCACGAGGAACTGATGGGCTTAATGTATGAGTTTCATGTAATTTGACAAAAGGAATATAAGTAAATCACAACAATAGAAACAATCTAAGTTTAAGTCATGATGTGGTATGGCACAAGTTTAAATAAATAAATTAATTAATTTCATAACACAAGACACACCCCAAAACGTGTAATTTAAAAGGGGGAATTGTAAGATTCACTCACAGTGGGTGCGTTCGGTTGATGACGTTGAATGCACGCGATGTGGTTTTAACCACGAGTGAGATTTAACCTAGATAAATCGCATTATGGTTTGGTAAGTAAACGGATTTTATTAAACTATTTTAATAGGATTGTTGGGTGTATTTTTGTGAGTTTGAGGCTATTTTCTAACCTTAAAAATGTTAATTTTAAATATTTATAATTGATTTTTAATTAAAATAATTAAATAAAAATAATAAAAAAATATTTTATTTTTTTGCTACAGTTGACTTTGACCTGTTGACTTTGACTGGCGTTGACCGGTTCGAGGCATATTGTTGTGCGCTGGGTGAGGCTCGAACCCGAGACCTCCCGTACGCGTGCACGCAGCTCTACCAACTGAGCTACGTGTCTAACCCGTTATATATCCGATTTTAATTACATATATACATTAATTACAATTAAACAGAAATCCTTTTTATTTTAAAAACAGTTTAAACGACACGGTCATGCACTCCACAGGTCTCGAACCCGGGACCTGTGGTTTAATCCAACACACAGTCCACCGCTGGACTGTGTGTTCAACATGTTATATCATTCGATTTTTATTATACTTAAGTACTAATTATTTATTTCCTTTTCTGCCTTAATTAAAAAGAAGAGATAATTGTCCGAGTCAGTGCTGAAGACCGGACTCGAACTCGTGACCTGCGATATAAACAAACACACAGTCCACCGCTGGACTGTGTGTCTAACTTGGTTATTATTCCGGTTATCAATATACTTAACATATATCTAAGGCGACTCCGGTTCAGTAAACAAAAAAATGGTTTTTATTAAGGCAGCGTGTGTGAGACCGGAATCGAACTCGAGACGTTTGCGTTATATGTGCACACAGTCCACCGCTGGACTGTGTGTCTAACCCGATTAATTTCATGATTTATATTATACTTATATGATAACAAAACATCGTCTTCTTCACTGAAAAATAACCAGAAATCGGAAAATCGGCTGGTTCAAAGTTTTATCGATTTATTAGTGTTTTACAGTTGATTAAGGTGAGATAATTGTGAAAAAGGAAAAGAAATTTGGCGGAGAATTATACCGACTGGATCCTCTGTTTTCCGGCAGAACTCCGGCGACAGAATTCAACTCCGGCGACAGGTTCCTTATAGCAGCTAGTCTCCGGAAAGCTTGGAAAGAGTATGGGTATCTCCGGTATAAGCTTCAGAGGTTCAGAAAAGCTCGGCAATGGGGAAACCGTTTTCCGGCGACGAACAGGTTTATTCCGCCGAGTGGAATTACGCCGAGAAAAGGTGTGATTTTTGAGCGAAAGTGTTTGTCGTCGGTTGTGGGTCAATTTACAGGAGAAAAACGAGATGTATTTGGTCTGATTTCGGACTGTGTTCGTTATTTAAATTTTCCGGCGGTTTTGATTTTGGTCGCGGACTTCAAACATCGGTTATAACTGATATCTGGTTAATGGTTTACGTTATAACGTAAATTTGTAGTTAAGACTCGCGAGAATTCCGGGATTCCGACGACTGAACCGTTTGGGCGCCGGTTTTGAATTTGTAACGACACTTTATCAATTAAATGATTTTATTATACAACAAACAAAGTCCGCGGCGCAGTGGTTTATGTGTGTGAGTTAAGTTTGCTGAACTGACTCGGTACAAGACCTGGGTTCGAAACCCGGCAGAGGTAATATATTTTTATTTTGCGATTTTTGACAGTTTTTCAAAAACTAAATATGTATGTATGTATGTATGTATGTATGTATGTATGTATGTATGTATGTATGTATGTATGTACGTATGTATGTGTATGTGTGTATGTATGTTTGTATGTGTGTATGTATGTACGTACGTATGTATATGTATGTAGGTATGTCTGTATGTATATGTGTGTATGTGTGTATGTATGTACGTACGTACGTACGTACGTACGTACGTACGTATGTATGTATGTATGTATGTATGTGTGTATGTATGTATGTATGTGTGTGTATGTATGTCTATATGTGTGTATGTATGTGTGTATGTATGTACGTACGTATGTATATGTATGTACGTACATATGTATATGTATGTACGTACGTATACGTATGTATGTATGTATGTATGTATGTATGTATGTATGTATGTGTGTATGTATGTATGTGTGTATGTATGTATGTATGTATGTATGTATGTATGTATGTATGTCTGTATGTATGTGTGTGTATGTGTGTATGTATGTACGTACGTAAACGTACGTATGTATGTACGTACGTATGTATGTATGTATGTATGTATGTATGTATGTATGTATGTATGTATGTATGTATGTGTGAATGTATGTATGTATGTATGTATGTGTATGTATGTCTATATGTGTGTATGTATGTACGTACGTATGTATACGTATGTACGTACATATGTATATGTATGTACGTGCGTATACGTATGTATGTATATGTATGTACGTACGTATACGTACGTATGTATGTACGTACGTATACGTACGTATTATGTATGTACGTAATGTATGTATGTATGTATGTATGTATGTATGTATGTATGTATGTATGTATGTATGTATGTATGTATTTATGTATGTATGTATGTATGTATGTACGTACGTACGTATGTATGTATGTATGTATGTATGTATGTATGTATGTATGTATGTATGTCTATATGTGTGTATGTATATGTGTATGTATGTACGTACGTATGTATATGTATGTACTTACATATGTATATGTATGTACGTACGTATACGTATGTATGTATGTATATGTATGTACGTACGTATACGTACGTATGTATGTACTTAC